>CAJNDS010002518.1:345000-382446 GCA_905221605.1 Symbiodinium natans
CCAAAGACAAAAACCAAGCAAGAGAGGCTCCGAGCTGCCTTAGCGCCCTATGGGCAGCTTTGTGCGCCATGCTGGAGGACGACGATACCATCGAAGAAGGCGCCCTCTCCCACCCTAAACCCTAAACCCTAATCCCCAAACCCTAAACCCTAAACCCTAAACCCTAAACCCTAAACCCTAAACCCTGAATGTGACTGAGGGTTGAGACTTGAGAGACTTCGGAATATCGGGCTTAGACGATGTCTTGGGCCGCAGGTCGTGCCTTAGAACTTCAAGCCCTGAGGCCCCTAGACTTAAGCCCGGCTCCGAATGTATGTGTATGTGTGTGTGTGTGTGCATGTGTATGTGTGTATATGTATGTCTATGTATGTCTATGTATGCATATGTATGTCTATGTCTATCTATGTATGTCTGTATGTATGTATGTATCTATGTATGCATGCATGTATGTATGTATGCAAGTGAGAGAGCTCTGTTGGGTATGTTTGGCGTTTCGGCTTGCCTTTATTGCATACAACTAGACTACTTTATTTTTTGATTGAGTTATTGCTTCGATTCGTTAAATGAATGAATGACTTCAAACCAGGAAAATCGATACAGCAATTAGAATGGTTTAAAGGATATTTTTACACACATATTAACTGGTTTAAATCCGATTATTTCGGGGCAATGAAACTAGCCAAAAACACTCGCTGACACTGCAATGTCTCCAAAGTATGTGAAGCTACCCTCAGGTCAGTAGCTTGCTATGCCAAGTGGAGCCATCCTACAATTACAGCTTGTCACATTAGACATTTGTCATGTTGCTTTATATACTTTGCATCGAGGAGACAATGAATCCCTTGACGTGGCTGATCGAATGTGTGGTATGACCTGGCTGGAATACGAAACAAGTCCCAACTGATGCTCATGATGCTCGACGGCCCTCCAACTAAGCAGAAGCAGTTGGCTGCTGATTTTCATGGTGCTCGGTGGTGGGGCCGAGGAATATGAAACCAGTCACAACTGATGCCTATGATCCCCCATCATGCCGGTCTGAAACGATTTCTTATACTTGCAACTTTTCATGAGTAAAGCCTCTACTAAGATAGATGATTGTTCAATGTCCCTCCCCCCCCCCCCCCCCCCCCCCCCCCCCCCGCCACCCGCCCCCAATTACAATTGACCAAATTACCCCCTTGGCTTGTTCAGCTCGAGCAATTTGAGAAGTTAAACAAATTATTCCTAGCTATGAGGAAGAGGATTTTCTCCTTTATAAACCTAAGGAACTATTCATGATTGTTTTTCCTTCTTGTGGTTTTGAGTACTAAGTTCTAAGGGAAGTATAGTAACAATATAGTGAAGGAGGCAGGCTCATCCATTTCAATAGTTACGGTCAAAGAACAAAAAGCAGAGTCTCATAGTTCTACAAGTCTGCCCCTCAGAGTAAGTAGTATGGTGAGTAAGGCTTTTACATGGCAACCTTGGTGTCAAGCCTGCAACTTCACGACGCAGACGTGGGGTACAGGGAGGGGGGCACAAAAGAAATATATATATATATATATATATTTTTTTTATGTTTATGTATATGTATATGTATATGTATATGTATAATATGCATTATCAGGAATACGATCATACAAATAGCAATAATTTCAACGCACAGTCTTTTGATTGTGACGCTTCTGGGGCTCCTGCGCAGACCGGGATTCCAAGCTCCTGCCCGTGGTTCAGAGACTGAACGCCGCGGAGGCCCGTCCAGCAAAACACAGCTGAGGCGGAGGCATTCAGGCAGCAGGATGCACCGGAGACAGCGTGAGTGACTTACGGAAGGATGAGAAATCCGGAACCTTGAGCCCTAAACTGCACCCTGAACTGTAGACCTGAAGCCCCTTGTGAAGGTGGAGAACCTGGAAAGCATGCGGATCCACTTGCACGATTGCCCTGGTGATCCGAGCGCAGCGGAACACAGCATCGACTGGGCGCCTCTGGAAAGATTGTTGAGCCGGGGCCTCCGATTTAAGGCCACTTTAGGTTGGGATGTTCCCCCCTATACTGAGAGTCCCGAATAGGGATTCTAGTCCCTATTAAGGAATAGGGGTACCGTAATCCCTCTCTTCGTCTAAGGGGGAACATTCCTACCTGCAGGTTTTGCGTTGTTAGGGTCCAGGTACTTGCCCTAAGGGTTCAGGTTTCAGCTCGAAGGCAGGTTTCTTCTGCGTCCGGATCTTTGGTGTATGACACTGAGTCGCGCTATTTGCCTCTTTGGGTGGTGGTCTCACGAAGAGCGTCTTTTTTCGTGTTTGGCCATGTTTGGCGCCTTGAGTTGCGCGAGGCGCCTTTCAGCAGTTCGGAGTGTCAAATGTGCCTTTCAGTGGGGACGCCTCGGGCACCCTTATAAACCCTCAACCCTAAAACCTATACCCTAAGCAGGGCCTCTCTGGCTGCCGGTCTAAGGTTTGCGCCCGCTGCTGTTCAGACTCTTGCGTGAGAAGACGTCCAAGGCACGGACACATACTCAAAGGCTCAGTGTATGCGGCGACGCCACAGACTACTGCAATTGCAGATGTGCGAGGCCAACGGCGCGCGCCATCCTGAGCTGACTTGTTGCATTTTCGGGGTGACTTCTGAAAGCAAAAGGGGGGCAATGACATCTTTATGCACAGTTGCGTTTATGCATGCGTTCCCATGCATGTCGAAATGCCGATCGCCATCCTGAAGCTGCGTGGAGTCTTTGACTGCATCATACTCGTAGGCCTCAAGGCCCACTTGCTTCTTTCTGTGCCAGCCCACAAGAATGATTGCGAGGGCCCACATGGGGTGCATTCCAACAGGACGCTTTGGATATCAGCTGATTGCCATTCTGCATGTAGGAGTCCCCGCGGAAATGATTGCAAAGGGCTGTAACACGCCGGCATGGCCAGGCAAGAGATGACAGAGAAAACGGCGGAACAAGTAAAGCCCAATCAAGCCAGGAAAGGTTGAAGAGGTGGGGGCTGATGTTCATGATGTTGGCTTGCAGGCAGTCGAACCCGCAGGTGCTGATGTTCATGATGCTGGGAGTTCGGCACGCGGGCAGCGGAAACAACGTTCATCGGATGTCTGTGAAGTGGTTGGTGCAACCCCCTAGGACCTAGGACCTCATATTTCAGCATGCTGATACTCATGATGCTCGCCGTTCTTTGCCTGGAAAGCCGAAGCGCGCGGCAGCTGAGACAGCTGGGAGTTGACGTTTTATGACATTCGCCCGTGCGGCTTGTTACTGGGAATGCCAAGCAAGTCCCAGCTGGCCTGAAAGTAGTTGCCAGCTGATAAGCTGATGTCTTGCCAGTCTTGCCGGGCAGAAGCAGCAAATGGCAGGATTCTCGTGCTGATCGCTTGAGGCCAACGAAATCTGATTGATGCTTTTGATGCTCGCAGGTCCTGCCGGGCAAGCCGAAGCAGTTGGCAGCGCTGATATGAAACACGTCACAACTGATGCTTATGATCCCCCATCATGCCGGGAGTTGTTGGTAGCTGATGCTCAGAATGCTCGTTGGTATAGCCCATGATGCTCGTTGGTGTAGCCCAAAACTTCGAAACAAGTCACAACTGATGCTCATGATGCGCGCCGGTCCTGCCGGGGAAGCCGAAGCGGTTGGCAGCTGATGCTCCTGATGCTCGTTTGTGTCGCCCAGGGATACGAAACAAGTCAAAACTGATGCCGATGATGCCCCATAATGCCGGAAACAGTTCTGATGCTGATGATGCTCACTGGTCCTGCCGGGCCAGCCGAGGCAGTTGGCAGCTGATGCTGGTGATGCTCGTTGGTGTGCCCAGGAATGCGAAACAAGTCCCAACTGATGCTCATGATGCTCGATGGTCTTGCCGGGCAAGCCGAAGCAGTTGGCAGCTGATGCTCATGATGCTCGTTGGTGTGGCCTGGGAATACCAACTGATGCTCATGATGCGCGTTGGTGTATGCCGACCCTCCGCAGCTGACAACCCAAAGTTGCCCCGGAGCTGATGCCCATGATGCCCCGCCAGGCCGAGGTGCAGCAGGCAGCCAATGCTCCTGATGCTTGCCACCAGATGATGCCACTGCTCGCGCACATCAGTGCAGGAGGGAGTGATTAATTACTTCTGCCGGTCTCCATCCGCCTGAGCTGCCAAGATGTTGAGAGATAACTCTCATGGCCCGAGCAAGCAGCCCCAAACTGGGTCTGTACTTGCAATCCTTTTGGGATCTCCTCCGACTCCAGCTCCGGTACAGAAACCCAAGATTTTGGCATGTTTCCCCTCGCGTAAGGGTCGGGTGGCCGAAAGGCCTTTGGCCTACTCATGACTTCGTCCCTAGGACTACTACCTGCAAAAGCCCTAGATTCCTCAAAGCGTCAAACCAACGCAACGCCTGTCTCTAGGAACCCCGAGCCCCGAGAACTTCTCGCTCCAAGCAGGTCCGGACCCAGCCGTCGTCCGATTGGGCCCAGGCGCTGTTACAAAAGAGAGTTTGGAATAGGGCCCTCAGGAACGGAGGCGAATCGAAAGTTGAAATCATGGAGTTGCAACACCGTCAGCTCTTACAGGGGCAGTAGCCTGGACCCTTGTGACTTAATGCCTGCCGCCTGACATGCCCTGAACATGCCCAAGCCCTGAACCTACGCCCGAAACCGCCGGCTTCATGCCAGGCAGGGTCCAGCGGCCGAGGCAGAGCAGGACCACAAGATGTAAGCCCGCATGATAGGACGAAAGGTTCAAGTCATCGGCCTCTAAGGCCCTTAGGGTTTAGGGTTTAGGGTTTAGGGTTTAGGGTTTATGGTTTACGGTTCAATGGGACCCCTCACGCACACTTCGGAGTCTTCGGCGGGTTGGACTTACAAAGAGTGCTCCGGAAGAGTGGCCGAAGAAAGCCATATTGGCTCCATGCACCTCTCATGGCCGGACCGAAGGAGTTCGAATTCTGGTCTCCTAAGTCTCTTTGAGCCAAGACAAGACATGACATCACATGACTTCAGACCGTCCTAACTTTCTCGGTTTTTTCGCGGTTTCCTGTTCTAGGCTCAGCCCTAAACCCCAGTGTCGTCATGCCAAAGAGCACGGCAAAGGATGTCGGGCCGCTTCCGATTACGCGTGTGAGGCTGCGAACTGGCGGCAAACCGTTCGATTGCTCACGGGAAAGGCACCCTGTGCTGTTTTACAGTGAGCCACAGCATGAGCCTTGGCGAATCGAGATGCAAACGTACACAGTTTCTGCCAGTTTCTGCTGCGATCGTGGACAGCAACCCGCCAGTGATACCTCCAGCCAAGGAACTGCTGGCGCCTTGGCCAGCACGGACGCGCTGGCAGTTGCGTGATGGCAGCCTAGCCAGACTCTACGGCAACAGAGGGTTCCTCGCAATCCGTGCCGTGCCGAATTCGGACAGCACCATGAACGTTGAGCTGCCCTTGGGCGAGTACCTTTCCGAGATTGGCAAGGACCTTGTAATGACACACTGCATGACTCTTCTGTGTTGTTTGTGCAAGACGCCTTGCCATCGCCTTGCCTGTTGCGCCCAACTCATGCTAAGCTGACCGGAGTATAGAACTTCCCCCTTTGAGAGCCGAAGGAATCCTGCAACAACCTTCTGTTGACAATGCCGGCTACGTTGCTGCGAGCAGGAACGGTTAAACTCTAAAAGCAAAGATTGCAGTTACAATGGCGTTGCAGTTACAATGGCTAATTAGTTTTCAAATGTTTTCAGGCAGCAGATTCAGTGGCCTTCGATTCGCACCCATCAAAAGAGCGTCATGATCTTAAACATCTAGTCCAAGCATTATCACTTTTTAGTACATGAAAGTGCTCGTTCTCCAACGACATAGACTAGCGCAAGGATGAACGCCAAAACCACCACGAGAACGAATACAAAAGACGCGAAAACAAAGGATAACCAAAAACGGTATTACCGGCGAGAATGAACACCAAGCAAACACCAAAAACGAACCCCAACAGCTTTTTGCGTTCGCCCCATTGCTGCTGAGTTTGACATTTTGTGTGGGAAGCCGGGCGCAGATGATGAGCATGACTCATGATATTTGTTGTACAAGACCCCGCTTTGAGTTCATTGAATACATGGAGTGCCTGTCGCGTCCCCCGAGTTCTTCAGGCAGCTCAACTTGAACTCATATCCAGATGTGCAGATACCCCATCTCCAAACTAAACATGAACATTTCTTCAAGGCTGTCCGATAATTTGGGATCGCAGTCATGCTGAGATGCAAAGCATCTAAAGCCCGGTTTTCTCAATGTACCTTAGTTTTGTGGGCACTGTTTTCTGTTTGCTGTTGATGAATCTGAAAGCCAGCCGTGCTTTTAGGGTGCCTACACAATGTCCAGCCACCCCGCAGGCATCTCACAGACCGCTGGAGCAGGAATAGCACAGCTAGCACAGGCATGCTGCATGAAGGGCGCGCAGCCATGAGCCAAATCAAAACGGAGGCTTAAGAAAGACTTGGGATTCTTGCAGCGTGCCAGGACCCGCACACCTACATCTCCGAGATTCGCTTCCCCACGGGAGAGGGACGACGAGGAAGCCGACGAGTCCAAGCACTCCGAGCTTCTGGAGGATGTCGGCCCAGGCTTGCCACTGCTCAGCTTACCCCGCGATGGTGGTGTGTATGCCTACATCCGACACCAAGGATCCCCTGCTCCTGAGGAGCATGAGATCCATGGTGATCCATCCCATGCACGGTGGTCACCCTTGTTCCGGTGGTTTCTATGTGGCGGTGCAGGCTCGGGGCTCGGCTGCCATCAAGACCCCAACTCGACCATGTTTTGGAACGCGTGCATCGTGGGGAAGAAGCGCTGGTGCATCTTTCCCCCCTCCACACCGGAGTCTCTGCTGGTCTCCCAGACCCTGGGCCAGCCCTTCCTTCCTGGCTCGGATCAGACTCCCGAGTATCACCCCTCAGCTTCGGCAAAGGCCTGGTTTGAGCAGGCGCAGCCGTGGCCCACAAAATCTTATAAATCTTCACGGCTAGACTGGGCCTTGTAGCCCTCCATCACACCCCTTGAACATCCTTTGAACCCTCAGCCCTAAATCCTAAACACCCTAAACCCTTACACCCTAAGCCCTTGACCCTATCCTCTGTAAAACCAGGAGTACCCGCGGGTGCGCGCCCTGCACTGCAACGCTCAGCTCGCGGGCACGGCTGCCGGGATCGGTATGGTGGAGTTCACTCAATCCGAGGGAGAGGTCGTCGTGTGCCCAGCAGGCTGAAGCTCAAGATATGGGTTTAGGGGTACCCTTGTATTGGGGTCCCTTTGAGGGGATTCTATTCTATTTGGGTGTATAAACAGGGGTACCCCCTATGGGTCAGGCTGGTGGCACATCGTCCTGGTCTTGGAGCCGTCGGTGACCTACACGGAGATCCCGGGATGCCTAGTGCTGCCTTTGCTCCTTCTTTTCGAAATCAAGTTCCTTACGTCTTTAAACACGAAATTCTTGGGGCACCCTCGCCTTGCTTTGGGGAAAAGCATCGGGAAACCGAGGAACTGGCTGGCTCATCGGGACGTCGGGTCAGCGCTTGGGCTGCTGGAATCTTCACCCTGGCAGCGTCAGGCCCAGATACTCTGGCGCTCCCTTCCTTGGCATCTGCGGCTGCGTGCCTTCTTTGGGCACAGCCTCTTCAGACTCGAGGCGGTTGCAAAGATGGTGAGAGAGAAGCGGGCTTCTTGAGTCGATATGGGGTTACCCGCCCCGCCCTGGTCTTCGGAATCTCCGCCCAACCCAGCCGAGCACCTCAACTTGAACATCTTGCGCCTCACTTAGAAGTTGGAGATCCTGAAACTGAAACACAAAGCTGTGCGTCCGCGTTGGCCCCTGCTTCTGCCGGCATATCCCTGCGCCAGCCTGCGCCCTGGGCTGCAGAGCACTGGGAGGCATCGACTTCAGCACGCCTCGGCTCCAGGCAAAAGAAGTGGCGAGTTGCGAAAAACGGGCTCCCTACGGCCCCCAACCGGTCAAACCCCGAACCGCCTTCAAGCCTGAAACCCCGAGCCCTCCATCATCCCAAACCTACCCTGAGCTGCCCAAGCCTGCATAAACTCCAGACACGCCAAACCCGAAAGTCCTGACTTCATAGTGGACCCGAATAAACCCTAAACACCCTAAAGCCTATAAACTCCCTAAGCCCTAAACTCCCCAAACCCTAAACTCCCTGAACTCCCTAAACCCTAAACTCCCAAACTCCCTAAACTCCCTAAGCCCCCTAAACTCCCTAAACCCCTAAACCCCCGAAACCCCCTAAACCCCCTAAACCCTAGACTGAGACATCTGCGCCTCCGAGGAGGAAGCCAAGGCCTGGCGCGAGTGGAAGCTGGCTGCGCAGGCTAGTGGTGTGGGCTGAGGGTTTTGCAGGGCTGAGACACATGTCTTGTATATATTTAATGGCTACCGCCAGTGCCGCCGACCCCCTCCAAGGGGGGCCAAGGCACTGTGGGCTCCGGCCGCGGATTATGTATATATATATATATAGATATATGCGCAGGGCTTGGTCAGGTTGTAGAGTTCAGGGGGGCGAAACATGGAGCCCTGATGCGCAGGGAGTTGGGGCTAAACCCCAAATCTAAAACCGCAAACCGCAAACCCGAAACCCGCAACCCTGAAACCCCAAACCCCCAAACCCTAAACCCCCGTAACCAGGAGACTTGAACCTGAGGCCTCGTCGTACACCCCAAACTCGAAACCACAAACCCGAACCCCTAAAGTCAGCTGAGAAGCCACATCCATGGGCCGTGGACCATGAGCCAATGGGGCCAGGAGCCATGGGTCCAGTGGGGGGCAGGGTGCGTGGGGGGTGGGGGTGGGGGTTGGAAGTGTGGGTGCGAGGGGGTGGGGGTGGGGGTTGGGGGTTGGGGGTGGCAGGGTGCATGCGGGGTGGGGGTGGGGGTTGGGGGTGGGGGTGGAGCAGGGGCCATATATAGGACCAGCCTTGGCAGCCATACAGGTCGACGGATGAAGAAGGGGACCAGGAGCCATGGGTCCATGAGAAGCATGGCGGGGTGCGTGGGGGGCTTGGGCAAGGGGGGGAGCATTGGCAGGCAGGTCGAGGGATGAAGAATGGGACCAGGAGCCATGGGTCCATGAGAAGCATGGCGTGGTGCGTGGGGAACTTGGGCAAGGGGGGGGAGTATGCGGAGCGGGAAGGGCGGATGGGCGGGGGTGCGTGGGTGGTGGGGGTAGGGCAAGCGGGCCAAGCGGGGGAGGAGGTCGAGGGGATGGAGAGTGGGAGCATGGGCCAAAAGGGGAGTAGGCGGAGCTGGAAGGGCGGAGGGCGGAGCGGGCCGGGTGGGGGGAGCCGTGGGGCCAGGAGCCATGGATCCAGGACAAGCATGGGCGGGGCAGTGCGGGGTGGGGGTTGGGGGTGGGGGTGGAGCAGGGGCCAGAAACAGGACATTGGCAGCCATGCAGGTCGAGGATGAAGAATGGAGGAGCCACAGGCCCATGACAAGCATGGCGGGGTGCGTGGGGGGCTTGGGCATAGGGGGGGATTATGCGGAGCGGGAAGGGCGGATGGGCGGGGGGCGGGGTGCGTGGGTGGGGGTAGGGGAGAAGCCACACGCAGGGGCCGTGGACCATGAGCCAATGGGGCCATGGGTCCATGAGGGGCATGGGCGGCGGGGCAGGGTGCGTGAGGGGAAGGGGCAGGGAGCTGGGTCCATGAGGGGTAGGTCAAGGGGATGGAGAGGGGGAGCATGGGCCAGAGGGAGTCGGCGGAGGGCGGAGCGGGCGGAGCGGGCGGAGGGGGCGGGCATGCACTGGGGCCCTTTAAAGTCAGCTGAGAAGCCACACGCGAGTGAGGGATGGGGAGGGCGCAGGTGGGGGTGGAGCGTGGGAGTGGGGTGAAATGGGGAGTGAAAGAAAAAAAAAAGCGGGGAAGTGAGAGCATGGAAAAGTGGGGGATGAGGGAGCGAGGAAGCGAGGGGGGGTTGGGGGTGGAGCAGGGGCCATATATAGGACCAGCATTGGCAGCCATGCAGGTCGAGGGATGAAGAATGGGACCAGGAGCCATGTCCATGCAGGGGGGGGGGCTTGGGCAAGAGGGGGAGAATGCGGGGGCATGCACTGGGGCCCGTTAAAGTCAGCTGAGAAGCCACATCCATGGGAGCAAGGGGCCCATGACAAGCACGGGCGGCGGGGCAGGGTGCGTGCGGGGTGGGGGTGGGGGACCAGGAGCCATGGGTCCATGAAAAGCATGGCGGGGTGCGTGGGGGGCTTGGGCAAGGGGAATGTATGCGGAGATGGGCGGGGAGCGGGTGCGTGGGTGGTGGGGGTAGGGGAGCCATGGGGCCAGGAGCCATGGGTCCATGGCGGGGCAGCGTGAGGGGTAAGGGGTAGGGAGCTGGGTCCATGAGGGGTAGGTCAAGGGGATGAAGAGTGGGAGCATGGGCCAAAGGAGAGTGAGTAGGCGGAGCTGGAAGGGCGGAGGGCGGAGCGGGCGGAGCGGGCCGAGCGGGCGGAGGGCCCGGGCAGGCACTGGGGCCAAAGTCAGCTGAGAAGCCACATCCATGGGCCGTGGACCATGAGCCAATGGGGCCAGGAGCCAGGAGCCATGGGTCCAGTGGGGGGCGGGGTGCGAGGAGGGGTGGGTCAAAAAGCTGGAGAGTGGGAGCATGGGCCAGAGGGGAGTCGGCGGAGCTGGAAGGGCGGAGGGCGGAGCGAGCGGAGCGGGCGGAGCGGGCGGAGGGCCCGGGCATGCACTGGGGCCCTTTAAAGTCAGCTGAGAAGCCACATCCATGGGAGCAAGGGGCCCATGAGTGCGTGCGGGGTGGGGGTGGGGGTTGTGGGAGGGGAGGAGCTGGAAGGGCGGAGGGCGGAGGGGGCGGAGCGGGCGGAGCGGGCGGAGGGCCGGGGCATGCACTGGGGCCCTCTAAAGTCAGCTGAGAAGCCACATCCATGAGCCGTACCATGAGCCAATGGGGCCAGGAGCCATGGGTTCAGTGGGGGGCGGGGTGCGGGGGGTGGGGGTGGGGGTTGGAAGTGTGAGTGGGTGGGGGGGTTGGGGGTTGGGGTGGAGCAGGGGCCAGAAAAAAGGACCAGCATTGGCAGCCATGCAGGTCGAGGGATGAAGAATGGGAGCAGGAGGCAATGGGGCCAGGAGCCATGGGTCCAGTGGGGGGGCGGAGTGCGTGGGGGGGTGGGGGTGGGGAGCGGGAAGGTGGGGGTAGGGGCGGAGGGGAGCCAAGGAGCCAGGGGTGCATGAGGGGCATGGGCGGCGGGGCAGCGTGAGGGTAGGTCAAGGTGATGGAGAGTGGGAGCATGGGCCAAAACAGAGTGAGTAGGCGGAGCTGGAAGGGTGGAGGGCGGAGTGGGCGGAGCGGGCGGAGCGGGCGGAGGGGCCGGGCATGCACTGGGGCCTATGGCCTTTAAAGTCAGCTGAGAAGCCACATCCATGGGCCGTGGACCATGAGCCATGGGGAGCCATGGGGCCAGAAGCCATGGGTCCATGAGGGGCATGTGTGTAAGGGGCAGGGAGCTGGGTCCAGGTCAAGGGGATGGAGAGTGGGAGCATGGGCCAGAGGGGAGTAGGCGGAGCTGGAAGGGCGGAGGGCGGAGCGAGTGCACTGGGGCGGGGTGCGTGGGGGGTGGGGGTGGGGGTTGGAAGTGTGGGTGGGTGGGGGTGGGGGTTGGGGGTTGGGTGGCAGGGTGCGTGCGGTATGGGGGTGGGGGTTGGGGTGGAGCAGGGGCCATACAAAGGACCAGCATTGGCAGCCATGCAGGTCGAGGGATGAAGAATGGGACCAGGAGGCAATGGGGCCAAGAGCCATGGGTCCAGTGGGGGGGCGGGGTGCGTGGGGGGTGGGGGTGGGGGTTGGAAGTGTGGAAAGGGTGGGGTGTGTGGGGGTGGGGGTTGGGGGTGGGGGTGGAGCCATGACGCCAGGAGCAAGGGGCCCATGACAAGCACGGGCGGCGGGGCAGGGTGCTTGCGGGTGGGGGTGGAGCAGCTCAAGGGATGAAGCACTTGAAGGTTCATGGTACTTATTAACCAATTATAAATGGGCTTATAACCCTACTTACAATTGGGATAACCCCTCCATGAACCTTCAAGCATGGGCGGCGGGGCAGGGTGCGTGAGGGGTAAGGGGCAGGGAGCTGGGTCCATGAGGGGTAGGTCAAGGGGATGGAGAGTGGGTGCATGGGCCAAAGGAGAGTGAGTAGGCGGAGCTGGAAGGGCGGAGGGCGGAGCGGGCGGAGCGGGCGGAGGGCCCGGGCATGCACTGGGGCCTTTAAAGTCAGCTGAGAAGCCACATCCATGGGCCGTGGACCATGAGCCATGGGGCGTGAGGGGTAGGGAGCTGGGTCCATGAGGGATGGATAGTGGGCGCATGGGCCAGAGGGGAGTAGGCGGAGCTGGAAGGGCGGAGGGCGGAGCGAGCGGAGCGGGCGGAGCGGGCGGAGGGCCCGGGCATGCACTGGGGCCCGGATCGGGGGTCAAGGGGAATGTATGCGGAGATGGGCGGGGAGCGGGTGCGTGGGTGGTGGGGGTAGGGGCGGAGGGGAGCCATGGGGCCAGGAGCCATGGGTCCATGAGGGGCATGGGCGGCGGGGCAGCGTGAAACTTAAGGGGCAGGGAGCTGGGTCCATGAGGGGTAGGTCAAGGGGATGGAGAGTGGGAGCATGGGCCAAAGGAGAGTGAGTAGGCGGAGCTGGAAGGGCGGAGGGCGGAGCGGGCGGAGCGGGCGGAGCGGGCGGAGGGCCCGGGCATGCAGTGGGGCCTTTTAAGGTGGAGCCAGCTGGAAGGGGTTGGGGGTGGGGGTGGGGGTGGGGGTGGGGGGGGGGGAGCCATGGGGCCAGGAGCCATGGGTCCATGACAAGCATGGGTGGCGGGGCAGGGTGCGTGCGGGGTGGGGGTGGGGGTTAGGGGTGGGGGTGGAGCAGTGAGAAGCATGGCGGGGTGCGTGGGGGGCTTGGGCAAGGGGGGGAGTATGCGGAGCGGGAAGGGCGGGGGGCGGGGTGCGTGGTAGGGCAAGCGGGCGGCCATGCACTGGGGGCCGGTCGAGCTTGGGATGAAGAATGGGACCATGAGAAGCATGGCGGGGTGCGTGGGGGGCTTGGGCAAGGGAAGGAGTATGCGGAGCGGGAAGGGCGGATGGGTAAATAGGAGGGATGAAGAATGGGACCAGGAGCCATGGGTCCATGAGAAGCATGGCGGGGTGCGTGGGGGGCTTGGGCAAGGGGGGGAGTATGCGGAGCGGGAAGGGCGGATGGACGGGGGGCGGGGTGCGTGGGTGGTGGGGGTAGGGCAAGCGGGCGGCCATGCACTGGGGGCCGGTCGAGCTTGGGATGAAGAATGGGACCAGGAGCCATGGGTCCATGAGAAGCATGGCGGGGTGCGTGGGGGGCTTGGGCAAGGGAAGGAGTATGCGGAGCGGGAAGGGCGGATGGGCGGGGGGCGGGGTGCGTGGGTGGTGGGGGTAGGGCAAGCGGGCGGGCATGCACTGGGAGGAGCCATGGGTCCATGAGAAGCATGGCGGGGTGCGTGGGGGGCTTGGGCAAGGGAAGGAGCGGGGGGCGGGGTGCGTGGGTGGTGGGGGTAGGGCAAGCGGGCGGGCATGCACTGGGGGCCGGTCGAGCTTTGGATGGGGTGGAGTAGGTGGTAGGGGCAATGGGTCTTCACTGACGCCGCCCCCGCTCCGGCTGGGGTCGGCGGATATATATATATATATATATATGTAATAATAACAATCATAATAGTAATAGTAGTAATACCAATGATAATAATAGAAAAATGATGAAAATAACAACAATAATAATAGCAATAATCAGAATGAATAACAATATTAATAATGCTAATAGTAATAACAACAATAACAATAATAATACAACAACAACAACAACAACAACAATAATAATAATAACAATAATAATAATAATAATAATAATAATAATAATAATAATAATAATAATAATAATAATATATTAGGATTATTATTATACTTATCATTATTACGATAATAATACTTATAGTTACTGTTTGTTTTTATATTTTATTATTATACTTATCGTTATACATACATTTTTATATTATGTTTAGATATGCCGATTATTTGTTTAGTTATAAGATAAGTTTTGTAGTCCGTGATTGGGGCTCGCAGTACATGAATGGCAGGGCTGCAGCTTCAGGGCATGCTGGAGCACCGCTATGCTAAGTCTTGGGTTGTGGAAGACCGAATGAACCCTCAAAAGGTTTATGGCTCATATACCTTCTTAGGAACTATGGTCTTAGTAGTAGAAGAGGGTAGATGACCCCACATTTAGGGTTCATTTGGTCCACGCGGTATTGAAAGTTTGCCAGGTTGTGTGCCAACATCGATGTCCATGTTCCTTCAAGCTGTCTTTGCTGCAGGCTGTCATCCTGTCGCTGGAACCCAAAGCGCAACAACGCGTTCTGCGTTACGCCCCATGCTGGCACATTATTCTCACTGTCTTCAGCTGTCTTTCACGGTTCTGCTTGCGCGAGAGCACTGCAACTGCGAGGTTTCGCTTTGTGTACAGAGAAGAACAGCGCTTGACAACCGGGACGAGGGCGTCCCGGATTGGGAGGATGAGGAGAACATGCAGCAGGCTCGCCTGCCATTCGGCACAGGCGTACAAGCACAGTGCGTTTGCACCAGTCTCTGTATCGGATCACGGTGTCGCCATCCCAAAAGTGCATGTCAAACAGCCGAAGTCACAGCCTTTCAGCCCTAGGCTCAGGGGAAGGTTGGTTCTGGGGGGCGCGCAGGACTTCCCGTCGCTTGGGGAGGCACCAGCTGGCATCCCGGATCAGTGTGCCTCACAATTGGTTGGCGCATGCCGCACTCTAAACCCTAAACCCTAAACCCTAGACCCTAGACCCTAAACCCTAAACCCTAAACCCTAAACCCTAAACCCTGCATGATGGGATCGGCCCTGACATTCCTCTCAGGCCTCAGCTCCAGGCGCCGAAATCAGCTCTCTTGCGCGCCATGCACGAGGCTCTCCGCAGGCTTTTTAGGGGCCTTATTTTAGGGGTGCACAGGGTTTAGGGTTTAGGGTTTAGGGTTTAGGGTTTAGGGTTTAGGGTTTAGGGTTTAGGGTTGCTTTAGGGGCCTGTTTGTTTGGGTGCAGGTCCTTACCTAGGTAGGCCTCTGTGGGCATTTTAGTTTTTCCCTCATTGGGTCTGAGAGGACTATAGAGGTAGTCCCGTGCCACGCTGCAGCCAGGGCTTTAAGGGCTATCCTATTTACATGGGGGTTTTCCGAATTCAGGGGCACCTTATTGGGGTCCTTAGTATAAGGGAGTCCCACTATTTTGGGGTCTGTTTTAGGGTTCCTTATTTTCGCAAGTCCCCGCAGAGCAAGCTCAAAAAGGGCCTCCTTCCTTTCGGAAATCCGCCAGAGTTCAGGGTCCAGGGGCCTGAACTTTGCAGCATTCAGAGTGACAGTTCACCTATAAAAATCCTGAACTCACCAATCGCTTCCAGCACTACACCCCCGAAAGGCAGCAATAATGAAAACAAATAACATAGTAGTAATAATGATAATCGAAATAATAGTAATAAGAGTAATCAGAAGCAATAACAATACTAGCATTTAAAGCAATAGTAGCAAGAGAGTAATAGTAGCGATAATAGTAGTAAGCGTAATAAGAGTCGTAGTACTTATAGTAACAAATGGCAGACACAGTAATCATTATCATAGGAATGATCGTAGCAATGGAAATTACACCCGCAGGTTGGTCTGACATTGCGGCCGGCCAGGCCCGTGAGGCGCGCGAGACCATGGCGAGAAGGAATGGTTGCTTGGGCTGTCTCCTTTGAGGCTTCAAGATTCAGGGCTATCAGAGCAGCTATCATTGTTGTTGTTATGGCAAATATTAATGACTAGTGACTAGTGTTCGTAAGATTAAAAGAGGTTACTAACAATATTCATCACATTACTATGACACTACGAATATGGATAACGCCTTTTTTGCTACTTGTCATTTCCAGAAAAGCCAGTCATACTCTTTATGCAGTTCATATTCTTTATAATTACCGTCAACAGGTGTTATGATAGTATGAATGCTACGAATAATACTATTCAGACCATTCGCACTATTGACCTATTCATGAATAGTATTCGATTAAAAATACTCTTGCTACTATATGTGAAGTGCTCTTCAAACTATTCTTCCTACAAATGCTATCAATACTAGTCGTACTTTGAATGCATTCTCATATTCTTTATACTGTACCATGCTTTCTTTTGATACTTCGAGTATGATTGATACTGAAAGATGAATATGAACTATATGGGTCATATGATGAATATTTCCAGCTTTTATGAAGATTCTTAACAACATTCATACTTGTAACACATCCGCATGATCGATCTGTCAATGTTCGTAACATGGCTATTGTTGCGGGTATGTTTATTACCATTTTCCTTCTTTCAAAAGCGAAGCAACACCAAAATGTGTATCCTCGTTATTACATGGTCGCGGGGCTGCCTAGTCAAGGCTTTATCTGATTTTCGTTTTAGGGGAGAGGGTGAGCGTAAGGGACGGCACAGGGTTGTTTGTTACATTGCGCTCCGCACTCAAAGCTCACGGTTTTCTTCATGCTCATTTAGGGCTTGTTTCAGGTGATCTTCACGTGGAAAGAGGCTTCAAGGGTTCCATCTGTACCTGAGCACGGCCAGACCCTGGTCACGACTAAGTAAAGGATGCCCATCGACACATGCTTGCTCTCGATTTTCTTAAACCTTGTGCACGATTCCTCACACGTCAAAACATCTCAGAACACCCGATAACCGAATGGCACCTATACTCTGAAATTGGCAGGCGAACGTCGCCCAGGCGGAGCAATTCCCGGCACTAGGAGGCACCTGACGGGTTACCCACCGGCCAAAACCCCTTAGTCCGAAAACTCTAAAGATGGGCTGCTCCAAAAGTATAACCCCTTTTCGGATACCCTCAATTCAAGGTTCATACTATAGCAGGAACCGAAACAGTGACTCTACTTGAGAACGCTCTGCCCAGAGAGGGGATTTCTGGAGGCAGCTCATTGGGTAAGAAGGATCTGGGAGAGATGTCGAGTCGGTCAGGCACGGGTAGACAGTCACATCTGGCGGGGGTTGTTCTGTCTCAGGGTCCCGTTGTGGGGGTGCTTTTGTATATGGGGGGGGGGTGGGGTGGAAAGGCCATGGCGGGGCTGCTAGGGAGGGGGTAGCTGGGGATTGCCTCGGAGTTATCTGGCGACCTGGTATGGAACGACGCAGGTTGCCGGGTGCCTTTCAGAATCCTTAACCCTAAACCCTAAACCCTTGCTCATTTTCGGTCAAGAAAACCTACGTATGAACCATAAACCCTAAACCCCTAAACCCTAAACCCTTTTAGGGTTTATGGAACCCTGCAATCCTTGCAGGAGCAGGGCCAGGGGCAGCTGGTCCAGCGGCGGTCCCCAGCACGGCACCTAGGGACACCAAACTGAAAGGGGTTTAGGGTTTGGGGTTTGGGGTTTAAGGTTTAGGGTTTAGGGTTTAGGGTTTAGGGTTTAGGGTCTAGGGTTTAGTGCCACCCCACACCTAGTGTGAGCGGGAATGGTAGTGATCCGAGTAGGTGGAGGAGGTAGGTGGTGGCGGTGGTGTCGATGGTGCCTTTCTGTTGCAGGTTGGGGACCTGGTCAAAGAGGCCCGCCTTCGCCTCTCGGCTGAAACCCTTGGCCCTTGCACTTGGGGTTTTACATGCCAAAGGGGCTCGAAACCCTAAGCCCCAAACCCTGCCAACATGTCACTAAGCTGTTTTTCTGAGGCAGGGTCTGTGGCCAAGTCCCACGGGCGCTAGTTTTGCCCTTCAATACCGCCACGATAATTCAAGGCATGCGATTGCTGGTGGGGATGGCAAACAGCCCTCATTGGTTGGCCTCCTTGTCTACACATCGCAAACCTGAAGCTATCATCGGGGACCGTCAACAGTCTTGGAATCCAAATCTACGAAGCCAAGTGAGGAGTTGTAACACTCGAGTTGCCAGCATCATCCGAGCACCTGACCCCAAAGCATCCCCAAACCATCCTAACACCCTCATCGAGAACCAGAATTTCAGAGCTTTGGGTTTTTGTGAATGCCAATGATGGATTGAGAATCCCGAACCATATAGACCCTGCAACTTAAAATCCTCAAACCAGAGGTTGGGGGTTTACCGAGCAGCCTTGAGACAAGTTCTGCCTCTGTGAGGCCTGCGCCCACTGGCCGGACAGGCCGTGTAGGGTTTAGGGCTGAGGGTTCGAGGTTCTGCCACAACCCTGCTGTGAGCCTCTCCGATTCCTCGCGATTCACCATTCTGATTCGTAGAATTGGTTGGGGCAGAGGGGAGCTTCTACAAGGGGACGTTTGGGTAGTGAGGGGATCTCACATAGGGCAAGCCACTGCCACGCCAGGGGACACTGGGAGTCAGGCAGCAGCCTCAGCTAAAATATGGGGCCCTTTTTGTGTTCTGATTCTCATTCTTGTTGCTATGATGACTGCAGTGTATTTACAGTATCTGATTCTCATTCTTATTGCTATGATTACTGCAGTGCATTACGGTATCCAAGACTAGGAGGGCCGCATTCCTTTCATCGAGGCGCATGCGCGCAGCTGGGACCATGCTCCAGCGCACTTGCCTCGTTTCTAGTACGACCCCAACATGAGGCTACTGCTGCCGACCGTGTTCGAGGCAAAAACTTGCTGGACACGGGGGCGGAGGCCACTTGGCGGCACAATTCCTCATGTGACCGAATGCCTACTGCCTGCTTGCTGTTTGGTTCTTAAATCAGGTCTTAGGGGCATCAAGAAAACTGCTGTAGTAAAGAGTTGCACGTAGCCACGAGAAGAGCAGCTGTTTCCTTTTCGAGGCATTTCCCAGCTTGGGAGGGAGCAGTGCGCCGGCAAAGCGCTCGGCATCGTTGGCCAACGCAGTCCGTGGCCTGTCCACTGACCTTTTGATGTCAGGCTGCTGAGAACGTAAAGTGGGGAGCGTCCGGAGCCAAGCTATTTCATGGCCCAGGGACATCAGAGTCTCTCGCTGAAAATCTGCATTGAGTCCGTGTCCACTTCGGGGACATCCCCTGTCCACGAACTACCATGGCATTTACATTGAGTGTCAAACATGTCAACCCTGACTTCCCCACCCCATCCCCTAATCTGACTCCAAACGAGATCCCCTCTCCATAAATTCTAAGTATATGCCCCAAATACTGCTATGATGGAGGTAGTGCATATATTATCTATATATATATATATGTGTGTTCATTTCTTTATATCTTCATTTCGTTGTTTATTTATTTATGTACATATATGCATATATACTTTTCTTGTTTGTGCATCTCCTTTCTTGGGTAAGAAAGAGATTGAGCCGTGAAGATCACGCGGCCCACCCCGAGTGCCGAGGCCGCGGCCGAGCGCAGCGGGGAGTTTTTGCCTCAGCTGAGTCTGCTGGTTTCTTCAAACAAGGGTCCCTTCTAGGGAGTTTAGGGTTTAGGGCTTAGGGTTTCAGGGTTTAGGGTTTAGGTTTAGGGTTTAGGGTTTAACTAAGGTTCGTTTCCTAAAAGGGGCAGCAGCCATCATTTCGTCTAGGGCCCCTTCATGGGTCTGTCTCTCTGATGCTTCACAGCCCGGAGCCCGAACCCCCGCAGGCGCAGAGTCTGCGCAGTCCGTCTCGCCGCCCAAACGAGAGATGACGCTGGAGGAATGGGCAAAGCCGGCACCTCAGAGACAGGCCCCCAGACTCGGATCTGCCAGTATCACCGTTGTCCTTATTCTTAGCGTAGGCTCCGGCTTCCGTGTGGGGTCTTCCCATGCGTGGCGCGAGCTCAACAAGCAGCACTGCACGAGCTTCTTGATATGCCCATCGAAGCCGCTCCTTGCCTACCCATGCTGCTTTGCACAGGCCCAAGAAACCTGCTCCAGCTCAGCCGAAGGACCGCGTGCTGAGTTGTCATCTTCTGCCCCAAAGTCCCGGAATCCCTTTATAGGGGGGCTTTTGTCATCTTCTGCCCCAAAGTCCCGGAATCCCTTTATAGGGGGGCTTTTCATGGTGGGAATTGTTTAAAGGGCCCCAAAAGAAATCCGAATCTATGTAAGCATCGAGAAACTTCCGCTGCCCTCGCTTACCCCTCCTGGCCGTCCTGGTCTGGAAGCCCGCCACCCTCTTTTCTTTCCGCTGTGGATGCTGCCCTCTGCCCTAATCCCTAAACCCTCTGAACCCTGAACCCTAAACCCTCTGAACCCTGAACCCTGAACCCTGAACCCTGAACCCTGAACCCTAAACCCTAAACCCTAAACCCTAAACCCTAAACCCTAAGCCCTAAGCCCTAAGCCCTAAGCCCTAAGCCCTAAGCCCAGCTTGCAGCCAACTGATGCGTCGAAGCACCCTGGAAGGACTTCGATGGCTCTCAAGCCGAAGCCTTCCCAACCCTGGCAAGGGGCTCAGACTTTGCCTTGGCCTCGTGGTTCGGCGTGTGCTCATTGCCCTAAACCCTATACCCTTATCCCGAAACCCTAAACCCTAAACCCCAAACCCCAAACCCTAAACCCTAAACCCTAAACCTTGTCATTGTGTCCTTCACGACATCGCTGCAAGGGCGGCGGCTCGAGATCGTCAGCTGTCTGAGACCCCAGCCGTCGTGCAGAGTGTAGGGCTTATAAGGGCCGGAGAATGAGTAACTTCTATTGGGGTTTAGGGTTTCGGGTTTAGGGTTTCGGCTTTAGGGTTTAGGGATTAGGGTTTAGGCGTCAGGGGTTAGGGTTCAGGGGGGGGGGGGGGGGGGGGGGGGGGGGGGGGGCATCTGTAGGACGAACCCCTCACACCCCCAGTCGGTCCCAACCAAACGTACGAGAACCCCAGCCCTAAACTCTAAACCCCAACCCCAAACCCTAAACCCCAAACCCCAAACCCTAAACCCTAAACCCCTAAACCCTAAAGCTCCCCCAGCATCTTCCAAGGCCCCAAGTTGGGGTGCCAAGGGTGGCGCCGCAGTGCTGAACTCTGCCATGTGCCCAGAGGGGGGGGGGGGGATGTGGGGCCACGAGGGTTTTGTTTGGGGCTTTGGGTGGTTTTCTCGGTTTTTTTTTCGGGTTTTTGTTCATGGGTTTTTTCTGTTTTTTTTCATCGGTGTTTTAGGTTAGGATGGTTTAGGGTAGGGGGGGTTCAGGGGCTCGCCGATGTTTGGTAGGGTGTTTGGGGGTTTGGGAGGAGGAACAGAGGAGTCAGGAGTGCAGAGGGCAATGGTGAGCCCAGCTTTGAAGAAGTTCCTTAGGCTCTTTCTTTCTGTTTGCTTGCAGGGAATGAGGGAATTAGAGCCCTACATATATGCCCTTTAAGGGATTATGTAGGGTACCTCATTCCCCCATTCCCTGCGAACCAACAGTAAGCTTTGCGCCAGCTCAGGCTGCTCTTTCCAAATCGGCCGCCAAAGCTGCTGCCAAGGAAGCAAAGCAGATTGCCGCAGCCAAAGAGGCCAGGAGCCAGCATTCGAGAGCGCTGCGGGTTTAGCGTTTAGGGTTGAGGGTTTAGGGATGCTGCAGAGACCCCACTTCTGCCTCTGAGGCTGCCGAGGCAATCGCAGAGGCCGGGGCCAAAGGAGGTTTGGAGCACGCGAAGCACGCAATACGCGGAGAGAATTGGAAGGCCAGAGCTGCGAAGTCTTCGGCCAGCAAAGTCGAGGCCTGCATCTGAGTGCGAGTTTTCCGATGGATCACTGAGTTCTCAGCAAAGAGGATGCCAGCATGTTTTGAAGTTGTCGAACCCAAAACGTGGCACCTGACCTGGCTGTAGTCGAAGAGAAGTCATGTGGCAACATAAGAACAGGACTTCGCGGCATCTTGCCAGGAAAAAAGACCAGAGGCGCCAGCTGCTCCAGTCATGCTCCGAGTGCCAGTTTGGATCGGTGGAACGGTGAGACTGCGTGTACCTATCCGGAGTGTGCCAGTCGAATTGCTGCACTGAGGCCAGCGGAGGTGAGCAGTTTCCCGAGGCGGTCTTTGGTGCTTAGCCACCCTAAACACTTGGCCCTGAACCCGGAGTTTCGCCCTTCTGATGAAACCTCAAGTTTCGCGTCCCTTCTGATTTCGTTCAAAACCAGTCCTGGATCCGCCCTTCCCTGCGCCAGCTTCCGAAAAGCTCGGCGCCCTCGCGACCGAAGGAGTGCGGACAGGGAGCTTGCCATGGCTGTGGCTGCGGTTTGGGGTACAGGGGTACAGGGGTACAGGGGTACAGGGGTTTACGGGTTTACGGGTTTAGGGGTTTAGGGGTTTAGGGGTTTAGGGGTTTAGGGGTTTAGGGGTTTAGGGGTTTAGGGGTTTAGGGGTTTAGGGGTTTAGGGGTTAGGGGTTAGGGGTTCGGGTTTAATTCGTCAATGCGCCCATACAACCCTTTGAGGGATTTATTCCCACCTAAGCTCTGCGGAAAGGACCGGTGAGAAGCCTTTTCGCAGTTTGCCACTGCAGGGACCTACCTCCTTTCTGGGGTAGCCTAACTTTGAGGCTTCGAATAACAATGTGAGCCCCAAACCCCCATCCTTTCGGTTTGGGCTTGGGGCCGCCCAAAAACCCTAAACCCCAAACCCAAAATCCTAAGCCCTACATCCCAAGGGAGTTAGGCATAGGAGCATCCTTTCTCTTCCCAGGAGGTGGCCGCCAAGAAGGCCGCCAGCAAGGCAGAGGGGGCTCCCCTGAGCCCAAGAATCAACAGTCCAGGTGCTCAAAACGTCTAAGAACCTTATCGACCCTTAGCTGAGCCCGAAACCTTGGAGACTTAAACCTTAAACTGCAAGCTATAAAAAAACCCAAAGCCCCCACCACAGGCTGCCTCGAAACCAGCACCAAAGCCGGTCGCGCCGGCCTCGGGCGTTGCGAAATCAGAGCCTCCATCGAAGCCATTGAAGAAATGATAGAGTTTATACCCTAAACCCTAAATCCTAAATCCTAAGCCCTAAACCCTAAACCCTAAACCCTCACGCTTTCTGCCCAGCCCAGTATCATCGTGAGCGGCTGCGAGGCGAGCGGCTCTAAAGATGACCGGGACGAGGTGTGGGGGGGGGGGTTCGATTCCAGCATAGGGCCCCCCCCCTTTTTTTGGCATCCCTTAAAAAAAAGGGGCACCTACATTGTTACAAGGAGATTGTACAACAACCCAACAACCCCACCTGCCGTCTTGAGTCCGATGTCGGAGTTTGGCAACGATTCAACACGTTGCAACGCGAGGAGCTGGTTCCTCTTCACGCAGACAAGGACGGTCCAGGGCGATGGGCGGAGGAAAGCCATGAGATCGTGAGATGCTTGCGCAGGAACTGGTCCTTCTCACGAAGAGCACGGGGCTCAGAATGAGTTTGCAGTTGTGCATCGTCGGGAGATTGCCACGGAAGGGAGGGTTTTTTTTCAGGCACCTGAAACCATGAACCCTTCCCCTAAACCCTCAACCCAATTTGAAGGTGACGATCCCGATGAAGCTCCCAAGGAGGCCTGGTTCCCTTCCCCACTACTCCCTTCGGCTCCTTTAGCTTCCCTAAGGTTCCCCAGGCACCTACCCCCTTGAACCCCCCTCCCTTAAGAACCCTATACTTGACTGGCCAGGCCGGTCAGAAGAAGAAGAAGGGCCAGCAGAGCAAGAAGAATGTGGTGCCTGCATCCGAGTGGTTCAGCGGCTGATGGGCTGAAATCGGCGAAAAGCTTTGTGGTACTTTACCGTAACTTTAGATCCTGACCCTTTTTGGGTTTATTGGGTTTCTTAACAAGGCAGCTAAAAGTTTGATTTTTAGCTACCCTCCTGAGTGAAGCCAAGAAAGCTGCAAGTCGTTTGTCCGGCTATAAGATACGATTCATGCAGCGCACAAAGCTGCTATGTCAGTCAGCCCGGGTCGCTCGATCATCCTGAAGTCTGGCGAGGGTTTAGGGTTTAGGGTTTAGGGTGTAGGGTTTAGGGTTAGGGTTTAGGGTTTAGGGTTTAGGGTTTAGGGTTTAGGGTTTAGGGTTTAGGGTTTAGGGTTTAGGGTTTAGGGTTTAGGGTTTAGGGTTTAGGGTTTAGGGTTTAGGGTTTAGGGTTTAGGGTTTAGGGTTTAGGGTTTAGGGGCGATCCGGCAGCCGGAGAAATCATGTACAGTTTCTTTGCCAAGCAGAAAAGAAAGAATGGCTGCGCATGCTCCAGGTCGACTGCGCCCAGAAACTCTCGCAGCAGCCTGTTTGTCGTTTTGACTGTTTTGTAGGGCTTATAGAGTTGACTTGCGACATTTACGATTCAAAGATCGCTTGACTGAGCCCTTGGCGTTTGTGTCCTCCTGCTTGCTGTGTGACTTGCTGTTGTTGTTTCGTTGCGCTTTGAAGTCTGACCCTTGTAGCTTTGCTCTCGGTGTTTGGCGCACTCGTAGACTACAGCAGTATAGTATTTTTAACAGCACTCACAACATTGCCAGGCGACAGTTAAACTGCATGTTTAAACATTTGCTAAAAGATGCTGCCCCTTGTTGTTGAATTGAGGGTGGTTTGGTGAATATCGTTGGGCAAAAAGCGTGCACGCTTACTCGGCCTCGATCGTTGGTTCAGGAGCGAGGGTTACCAAAACTCGAGGCAAGTCCTAGTGAAAGCCACATATTTCCTGGGAAGTTGCACAAATTATAGTTTCAGGCAGCATCAGCACTAATGCAACCAGGTCTCGTGTTATAACTGTCAGGCCAGAGCCAAACGTCTCATGCTTCTGAACGCCAAATCCAGCTTGGCGTGCACAACTGCACAAAGCAGTGCCTCGTCAGAGTCATGCATCCTGAGAGATCCCAAAACTACCGCAACCTCCACAAGGCAGAGGTCACGAGATTCATCATCTGGACGTGGGCCATACGAGTGCCCACACACGCACAGAGCACATCGCCAGAACTGCCGTGCAGACTTGCCATGTCGTCACCCATGGCCATCAAGACTCCTCGCAGCTCAGAGCACAGCTTCTTTTCTTGCGGGTGTGCTGCTGCGTATCACGTGTATATGTATATAATACTGTGTACATATATATCTATATATATATATATCTACATATAATATATAATATTATATATACATATACAGAAATGCAGTACCATACATACAAGAGACATTGTTGGCGCAGGCTCGGGTGCCCCAGGTTCCCTAGACGAGAATCATCCTGAAAGCGTCATGATGTCGTGTAGCAATACAGGCGCCTGAAACCATGCTGCCGATGTCATCCCGTTAAAATCCCTATGGTATACAGGATGATAATCATCAACCATGTCCCGCTTCCCCCCCCCCCCCACCCCCAAGTCCGAGCAGTTTTTCGAGCAAGACGTCGTGGGTATCAAGTCAGACGATTCCAAAGCATTTTTGCTCAAGATGGGAGTCTAACAGGCATTCGCAGGAAGATGAGAACCCGGGGCCACGGCTTCCAGACATACGGATTTAGGGTGCAGGGCCTGACCATGCAGACTGCCAGCGCTATCGTTTGCAAGTGGCGTTCTAGAACCTGTACTTTGGAACCCATGAGCAAACGCAATGCCTGAAGTCCGCGATGTGCTGAAGTCCAGTCACCAGTCAAGTCATGCGCGGTTGCTTCTAAATCAGAGTCCCTTTTGGGTACCCTAAATAGAAGGCCCTGCATACTTATTGCACCGAAAAAGGGCAGCCTACATTAGGGAGCTTACCATGCGGTAGCTTGCCGTCGGCACTCCATGGAATCTGCCACAGATGCGCTGGTGTCTCCACTCGGTGCTCGAAATCGCGTGGGATTCAGGCGGGCCTTGCTTCTACTAACAGGACAGAAAGCCATGATCACGGACACCGACAAAATTTACAGTACAATGCTCGTGAGTAGTACCGCGACATGTATATATATATATATATATGCACACAAAAATGTGGGATGATGTACTTTTGTATATGTCCACTGATGGTGGTAGAAGCAAGCCTCTCGTCCGGAAGTTGTTCTCCAACCAGATCCAAATTGCGCTTCGCTTGGGGGTTTACGAAAATAGGGGGCCCCCGAAAGAACCGACCCCAAAATAGGAATCCTATGAGATTCCCGAAACCCTAAACCCTGAACCCTAAACCCTAAACTCCTGAAAATAGGGAGCCCAAAAAGGTACCCCTTTCATTTCGGAAACCTTCACTTGCCACTCCGAGGTCCAGACGTGGCCAGCTCCCTCGCTGGACAAAGCTGTGTGCCGCAGCGCTTACGGCGATCCTCCTCATCCTGTTGGGGAAGACCTGCTTTCAAGAGGCTGGACAGCATGGGGGTTGAGATATGGCCGCTTTCGAAAATAGGGGACCAGCAATAGAGATCCCCCAAATAGTAGGATCCCCTTCCAAGAAGGACCCCAATAAGGTACCCCAAGTTTTCGGAAACCCCATATGGTGAAGCCGAAGGACTCTTGTGCAAACAAACGCTCCCTGAAGGAGCCAGACATCAATCCCGTTCACAGCAGCTCCTCGGCTGTGTATTTTCCAGTCTCAAGGAGTCGTAGGGTACTCCGCCAACTCATTTTTTTTTTTTTTTTTGTGTGTGTGTGTGTGTGCCGCCTTGTTTTGGGGGGCGTCGGCACGTTGCAAGCCCGGTGATCGCTTTCAGGAACGGATGTCTCGGGCACGCTGCTGTGGACTGGCGAAGACTGCGACTCTTCCAGCCTGCAGCTTCGCGAGGCCGTCCACCGAAACCTGGGGGGCTTTGGCCCCGATGACGGGGAGGAGAGTATGGTCTACAGCCTTGTAGGCGGGCGGGGGGGGGGGGTCGTTTGGGGTTAAGGGTTAGTTAAGTGGAAAGATGTCCAACCCATCGGGTCCGTCTGAGCGGATGCATTGGACATGCGAAACATAGGTTTGTGAAGGGTGGAAATGTACCCGACTTATCTCCAAATTTTCCCTCGTATCCTTGTGCGATTGCCTTTTGCTTCACTGGGCCACGGCTTTAAGGGCCACCTAGGCGAGAACGGCACGGAGATCGAGATGGTGCTCATTGCGTTGAACGAGGACTACAGCCCCTGGCATGCCCGGAAGATGGGGAGCAGGGGCGGAATCGCCATGGTGTCCACCATGGCATCCAGCAGGCTTCTGGCGAATGTGAGTTTTCGATCGTCAAGCACCCGGGAGACTCTGGAGCTGCCTCAACTTGCGCTTTCGTTCTACGACATGAACATGAAGCACAAAGTCGACAGCAAAAAGGTCGTGAGGGTGTTTGACGTCAGGGGCAACTGGACCGATGCCATGCGATCAAACGATTCCTTAGTTTCTGTTCGGCAGAATATGAGTGAGGGCAGTGTCACCTTCACAGCCTCGAAGCGTGAAGAAGGCCTCGACCCTGTCACGGATCCGAGGGACCTGAGCCTCGCACATTTCAAGCGAAGCGTCTCTGTCCGTTTCTCCAAGGTTCGGAGTTTCAAGCTTGAGATGCAGACTGGGCTAAGAGACAATCACCAGGTCTTCCAGTTCGCACCCGAAGCACTGCTGTGCGCAGCACCTGCCGAGGGACGCCCCACAACGACATTGATCCCAAACCACTGGCTGCAGGAGCCCCTAGAAAGGAAGCGCGGGCAGGTTGCCCTGATTGCAAGCGAGTCTGCATTCCAGCGCTGGTTCGTCGCCGAAGGTGATATCGTGAACGAGGGCGATCCTATCTACAGCGTCCGAAAGTCCTCCGGCGAGATCCAAGAAGTTCCATCACCCACCTACGGCCAAGTGGTGCAGATGCTCTCGTCTCTGCTGCCCGGGGATGCTTTGGAGCCAGGCCTTAAGTTAATAGTCATTCAGAAAAAGGGCCGAGTTCTTTGGGTCGTCCTTGCTTGGGTCGCTGGCTTTGGCTGTGCTGCGGTGCTCGTGGCAGTCAAGTGCTGCTCCCATTATCCAGAGAAGCCTCCACCGATGGTCTTGGACGAGGACGATGTTGTCGTGCTCGAGTTCAGAACGCCCACCGGATGGATGCAGTCGGGAGTCTGGAAACATCAGCCACTGGGGCTGGGCTTTCACAAGTCGCTGCCGGCCATTGTCGCCGTCGTTGGCGACGAAGCGAAGCATACTGGTGTGTTGGAGGGGGATGAGCTTGTGAAGATCGGCACGGTTCGGCCCTTGGTCGATGTATCATGCCGAACCGTCCCCCAGTAGCTACCAGGAGCAGCTACCCACCATGGCCCTGAGGCGTCAGCGTTTTCAGACTTACAGTGGGTACTGTAGATTCTTACGTACCATTTTGCGGGGTTCTGTTGCTGTATGAACAACACCTGATGACGGGGGAGGGAGTCAGATACTCTGCAAGAAAGCTAGCTGCACATAGCCAAGCACAACAGATTCACAAAGTCACTTCTGTAGGCAAGCGGAGCCTGATTAAAGCTGCTGGAGCTCTCCATACATCAAGTCACAAGCAAAAGAAAGCATAAGAGCCAGTGCAGAAGCAACGCAACGATTGAGCGGCCGCACCGTGAAGAACACCCAGGGTCCCAGGGTAGAGAAGCAGTAGTTCGTGTTTTTTCAGCAGCAGGTTCGATCGTTCTGACATGGTTTTGAGTATTTCCCTTTTGTTCACTTGTTTCTCTTCTGTGGGGGGGGGGGGTTGAATGAGAAGCCATTCAAGGGGCGATGCCGACATCCTGCAATGTGCAACATTCAGGACTGAAGCACATCAGAATTGTCCCTTACTGCTGGATATTCTTAGCAAACGGGACTGTGGCGGGAGGAAAAACCCAGGCCCCGGACCGAGGTAGGAGCGTGACTAGAAATCTAGAATCCTTCAGGGAGGGGGGGGGGGGGGGGGGGGGGGGGGGGGGGTAGGTAACCCAAGGGTCCCGAATACTCCTATAATCCTCCCTAAGATTCCCTAAGGTTGACTAGGTACCTGCCCCCACGAACACCAATCCCTGAAGACCCTGCAATCGAACATCGGACCAAAGAAGCGAGAGTTAATGTTGTACAGTACCTGCTTCAGTGTGCCGCACGCCCCCCCACCCCTGAACAGTCGAAGCTGGTTTTTGCTCTCTTTCAACGTTCCTCACGCTTTTGTGTATGATATTGAACGGATTGAGTTTATATGAGTTTAAGAGGCACAGCTAGGCCCGGCAACTGATTTTATAGTCGCGCCGTACGGAATTGTCTTGCGACACAAGAATTCTGGCTTTAGCAATTTACGGGCAAGATTTCGTGGACCATCATAAACCACAAGAAGACCGAGACGAGAGCACGAGTGCGACCCAGAACGCGCACCGGTGTCTGCAAGCATGCTGCGCATCGCCCGACACAGCTAAACTTCATAGTGTCGCCATAGTTGGATGCTGTTTCAAGATGCATTAAGATGACTCAAGCATAAACCAGGAAAGGCATGGGATGCGACCGATCGCGGACCACTCTTACGACGAGTTCTGGTCGGAGTTGAGTGCCTTAGTTTCCCAGCTTCCTGAGATGCCACGCAGCTTAGATTGCAACGGCAGCAGCTCTCTTATGTTGGTGAACTGGGTTGAAGAGAGGTGAGAGGAACGAAGATCTTTCCTTCCAGACTCGCACACCCCCAGGCTCATGCACGAACACTCACGCTCTCACTGCCACTAAGTATCACTCACTCACACCCCTCATTGGCTGGCTGGCTCCTTCTGGGCATGTCTCTTGCTCTTGTGCATGTTCCTACCTTCCTCTCGCTTTCAACTCGAGACGCCCGGCACCCGACTTCATGCCTTCCCAATCCTTCTGCACATATTGCAGGTCAGAGCTTTGGCCACGGCTTGTGTCGTTGTTCAGCCCATGCGAGGCTTAGTCCTGGAGTTTGAGACGACTCATGGCCGCGAGCGGCAGGTGGAATGGATCACCAAGCCTCTTGGTGTCTCCTTCGACGACGCCATGCCCATGCTCGTGACCGAGGTTCACGAGGAGGCCCTACATCTGAACGTGCGTGTGGGTGACAAGCTGACGAGATACGGATTGGCCGGGACCTTACTTGTTCAGAGGTGTCTCCTTTAAAGATGCTTGTGACGGACTGTTTCCACAACCCTGCGGCACTGCGTGCACAGAAGCCATGGCACAAACCACACAAGCGAGCCCCATGCTTTCATCAAGGTTGAGGACAGAAATCAGCTTCAGAGCATGGAAGGAAAGAGCTCCCAGGAGGTCAAGTCGGCCATCTCCAACCACCTGGCAAAGTTCCCAACTGCGATGCGAGCCCGGGCTTTAAAAACCACCGAAAGCACTGCTCCAGTTGGTTTTTCTTGTGAAGGCAAGCATCAACCTCAAGCTCTTGTCTCCTCCCCCGTTTCCGACCCCAAATTAGGGATGATTTAGGGATGATCTAGGGGTCCCTTAGAGGTGTTTAGGCCTTAAGGGTTCCCCCAGTCATGCACTTTCAGAATTTTGGGGGCGCCAGCCCAGGCATGATTTGCGTCTTCGAGCTGCCGGACCAGTCCTTACGGGAGTTCATGTGGCACGCGCGGCCTCTGGGGATCTCCTTCAACTCTTCCTCGCCACCCGTGGTCTCGAAAGTTGAAACTCCTGCAGACATGAAAGGTGTAAAGGAGGGGTACATATTGAGGCGCTTCGGCAGCGACTTCCGAATGCTGGAAGCAACAGACAATAAGAGCTTCAACAGAATCTTGGCCGACATGGAGAAGTTTGCGAGTTTGCTGCCCGACGCCACAAGGCAAGATGTGGAAGCATGGTGACATGCTTCTAGTTCTCTGTGGTTTGTTACTAACGTGACGTATTGACATTGATCTGCATTGGAACTTGGCTTAGATATCTCCTCTCAAGCCATGGAAAACTCTGGAAGCTTGAGAAGTTTAATTTTAAAGCAGATATCTCCCAGAGCCAGCCTTCGCGTGGCTGCCCCGTTTCACAGGAGTCGGCTTGGTGTCGACTCGGGTGTCTATAGAGGTAGTTCGATGACAGCTGCAAAGCAGGACTGCTTAGCGTGGAGCCTTGCGCCTTCCGGCGCAAAAGAGTGTTTGGTTTCAGGCCCAGCTGCTCTAAACCGACCCTAAACCCTAAATATCCCTAAGCCCAAAGCCCTTGAAGCCTTTTGAGGCCCACGGCCCCGCACCCTCAGAGCGCAACCCAAAACTGGGAGTGGATGCGGAGGATATGGGGACGATGGCCTATGATGACGATGACGGGGATCTCCATCCTAATGCATGTGTGTATGTATATATACACATGCATATACAAATAAACATGTATTGTTGATATGTGCTTTCGTATGCATGTATATACGCATGTATAGATATAGATAGGCACATACAGGTTAAACGATGGCGGATGAGGTGGTGACAGCTCACAGTTGTTCTGGGATGACATGTTCATGCACATGCTCAACCTCGGCCTCGGCACGTGAGCAACTTGAAGCACACTAGGACCATTGGGAACTTGGGAACCGCAAGCAGGTGTAGACTGCAGGTCTTCATGCTGCTGTCATGTCATGTGTCATTGTAAGGGCAGCAGGGTCATGAAATGAGAGGTGCGCTTGACGTCTGGAAGTCTTGGGGTTGCGAAAATGTTAGGAATTTGGGTTTGGGGATTCAGGTCATGGCCGTTGGCACTGGTTGCTGATCAGTTGACAGATGATGGCTTCGAGAAGACCCGTGATCACATGCGGTTCCTCACATTCGTCGATGACGGCTGTCTCAAGCAAGGGTTGAGGTGATGTGCATATCCTTTTAAGCCCCTACTCCCCTATATAAATGCCTAAACCTTCAACCTTGCTGCCCGAGCACGCCCCTTTCAATCCCTAGAACCCCCATAAACCTAAGTCTAAACCCCTACACAGCCCTAAACCCGTAACCCTTAAACCCTAAACCCTCAAAGTCCTCAAGCCCCAAAATGCTAAACTAGCCCTGTGAGAGCCCACTTGTTCTGAGGTTCTACGCCTCCACGTAAGCCAGCGCGGACTGCCGCACAGGCCTTTATTGCTCCCAGGTTTTGAAGGGTTTTGAGGGTTTGGGGGCTTAAGGTTTCTGGATTTGAAACCCTAAACCCTAAACCCGAAACCCTAAACCGGCTTCAGGGATTCAAAGGGGGTTACCTGGACAGTTCCAAGCAGCCAAGTCCTGAGTTTCGGTGCGTGAGTATTTCGGTGAGATTTGGGCGGTTGCTGATCTCATATCCGAACGCAAAGCAAACAACATAGCACACCCACGAAAGACTGCAAATCAGGGCTAAAACAATCAAAAGAAAAGCAGCCAGCCGACTGTGACAGGTGCCGTCGCCATCGAAGTGGGGGGAGGCACGGGCTCCTCAGGAAGAGACAGCTCACGCATCTGGGGTTTGCACATTCTGCAACCAAGTCAAGCTGTGGTGTGTGAGTCCAAATTTAGGGTTCTTGCAAGTACCTTCTACTCGTAGCCCTCATAGACAGGCCCTCGAAGCTGCCCAGGTCGACTTTGAACAACCCCTCCCTCCCCCCACGTCATCGCACCTGGGTAGGTTCCTAAATTAGGGACCTTTTGTGGGTATCCATTAAGGCGGCACCCTTTAAAAAAGGGATCCCAAAAAGGGACCCTAGTTTAGTTCCACATGTCCCGCCCTAAACCCTAAACCGTAAACCCTAAACCCTCAACCCTAAACCCTAAACCCTGAACCCTGAACCCTGAACCCTAAACCCTAACCCCCGGGCATTTTTTCGGCCAGGTCGTGTCATCGCTGCCAGTGGTGAGGCTGTCCGAGCAGAGCTCGCTCGGAAGCGGAGCCCTCAACTCCTAGAGGATGCTCTAGAGGCCCTAAACCCTAAACCCTAAACCCTAAACCCTAAACCCTAAACCCTAAACCCTAAACCCTAAACCCTAAACCCTAAACCCTAAACCCTAAACCCTAAACCCTAGCCCTAAACCCTAAACCCTCGGCAGGTTCCTGATATTAAATTCCCCAATGGCCCTCGAAGCCCTGTTTCTGTTGGGTTCCGCGTTGGCCTTCCTCCTCGCCGCTGCTGTGCCTGTTCAGGTCCCAGCAAGCGTCTGGGCTTCTCGCCACAGGCCAGCACCTTTGGGTTTGGGGCTTTAGGGTTTAGGGTTAGGGTTTCGGGTTTAGGGTTTCGGGTTTAGGGTTTAGGGTTTAGGGTTTAGGGTTTAGGGTTTAGGGTTTAGGATTTAGGGTTTAGGGTTTAGGGTTTAGGGCTGAGCACTCTTTCCCTGGCTCGGAGTGTTGTTTCATGCCCTCCCCCCTTTCTTTAAAGCCACAAACGGCACCTAGTTTTCACGCCTTTATTTGTTCCAGGTTCAGATTGCTTTGTCTGTGCGTGGGACCCAAGATACCCCATACTACCCCCACCCCCCCTATGTAAGAAGCCCCAGCATCGTGAACCCTGGGCCTAATTGCCGTATACGGAACCCTTAAACCACTCTCATCTTTCATTAGAGTATCACCTGCCTAACCGGCCTAACCTTGCAAACCTTAGCCGTAGCCCGTACACCCTCAACAAGCGTAAGCCCGAGTACAGAAACCTTAGCCCTTGTAAACCCTCAACCCTACACCCTTGGCAGCCCAGTGGTACCCTTTGACCTGTTTTTTTTTCGCTTCTGGGTTCCCTTATAAAGTAACCAACCCGGACAGGGCGCCTCTACCATGGTTATGCATACTGGGCTACCAAGAACCCTGCAGCCTATTTGGAGGTTCATGGTACTTATTAAGCAATTGTAGCTGTACTTATAACCCACTTATAAGCCCCTTAAGTGCCCTAATATAGTTACAAGTACAGTTACTCTAAACCCTAAACCCTAAGCCCTAAACCCTAAACCCTATAAGTACAGTTTTCAGTAAGTACACCCTTCAACTCTCAGAGTCCGGCCCAAGGTCGGCGGCGGCGAGGCGTCCCTTTCTTTGTGGAGCCAATGCCCCACCAGAATCCTCCGCTTTAGGGTTTAGGTTTAGGGTTTAGGGTTAGGGTTTAGGGTTTAGGGTTTAGGGTTTAGGGTTTAGGGTTTAGGGCTTAGGGCTTAGGGCTTACGGTTTAGGGTTTAGGGTTTAGGGTTTAGGGTTTAGGGTTTAGGGTTTAGGGTTTAGGGTTTAGGGTTTAGGGTTTAGGGTTTAGGGTTTAGGGGGGCCTAGGGTTTAGGGTTTGGGGTGTACCGGGTTTTTGGATGTACAGGGTTTGGGTTGTACAGGGTTTGGGTGTACAGGGTTTTGGCCGGTGCTGAGAGATGTGTATACTTTTTTTGGCAGTCGTTCGCAGTCCAGTTGCAAAGGGCTTTAGGGTCTAGGGTATACAAAGAGGTTTTAGGGCTTAGGGGGCGTTCTGGGCTGAGATGTTCAGAGCTTGAGGGCTTATAAGTGCCTTGGGGTTGAGGAGGCACGGAGGGTGTGGGGCTTAGGGGCTTCGATTCCCGAAGCCTTGAAAGCACAAGGACTGAAATCACAACCCCAGAACCACCAAACCCTCAAACCTTCGAAACCTAAACCCCCGAACCCTAAACCCCAAGACTCAAAGGTCCGGAACCACTGTCTCAGCCTAAGGTGCTTCCAGCATCTTCTTAGATTTATGGCATGTAGGGGTTCGAGGGATTTTATGGATTTGGGTTTAGGGGCCTGGTATTTGCAGGGTGCTTTTGGGCATCTCGGCTTGAGGTTTTCGGCTTGAACTTCGGTTTAGGGTTCAGGGCTTAGGGGCAGCCGGTATAGGTCCTTTGGGTTTGAGGAGGTCTTTGTTGTTTGAGGTTAACAAGGTTTTAAGTTCTGCAGGTTTGGGGTTGCAGTTTCGCAATCGGTGTCGGGCCGCGGGTTTCTTTCTGTGGAGGTGGAAGGCTGAGATTCGCATTCTTGCGCAAGTATTGCACTTCAAGCGCACCTGCAGTGCTACTCAGGGCGTGCCTTTGAGTGCAGACCTTGGCATCGTTTGGGCAGGCTCCCGTGCCATCAGCGATGGCCTCTGAGTTCTGGCGAACACACGAGCGGTGCTCCCATGCGTTTCTTACATTTTTTGGGTTGAGGGTGCAGCGACGTAGTAGTACTTAGTAGTGTACGTGAGTATATAGATGCAAGTGGGAGTTTGCGAAAATATGGGACCCCTAGAACAGACCCCCAAATAGCAGGATTCCTGTGCAAAAAGGCCCCCAATAAGGGACCCCTAATTTTAGAAAACCCTAAACCCTACACCCTACACCCTAAACCCTAAACCCTAAACCCTAAACCCTAAACCCCAAACCCTAAACCCTAAACCCTAAACGAAATTCCGGAAAACCCCATAAGGTTTCTGAGTGGGCAGGTATGCTTTGCAGCGTTCGCGCGAAGCCGCGCTGAAAGCCGAGGGCAGGAGGAACCTGGAGAGGCCTTCCGAGCCGAGCAGGCCGTCCATGCTTAGAAGCAAGGTTTAGGGTTTAGGGTGAAGGGTTTAGGGTTTAGGGTGAAGGGTTTAGGGTTTAGGGTTGTTCCGTGTTAGGCGACCTTCCTTACAGAACAACTTGCAAGACTGGACCCCAAAAAGCTGGCTGAGAAGCCCCCAGCCGAATTCAACAGCAGAAATAGAATTATCAACTAGAGGGGTTCGGAAATAAGTACTACCAATATTCCCTTCTGGTCCCCATATATAATCGTACTGTAATAACCCCCAAAACTCTGTTCTAATCTTATCAACATGGGGATCCAAGGCTGCAGAAGAAAACGGCCATTGACTTTAAAGCAGCTTGGGCATAGCGCCCCTGGGAGGTCCGACCCTCCCGAGACAGCCACTCAGACGGAACTGCAGGCCTGAGTTTAGGGTTTAGGGCTTAGGGCTTAGGGTTTAGGGCTTACAGTAGGGCTGACCAAGCCATCATTGTGTGGGTACGGGAGGGGGGGTGGGGGGGCGTTGAGCTAGCAGGGGGCATTAGCGCCCCCCATACGTGCTTTTGCCCCAGCCCGACATCAACACTTCCTGATACAGCCAATATATATATATATACATATACAGAAACCACTAACCGTCACTCACCACATCATTACCTCCACTCATACATCAACGATAGAACTATACAACCAACAATCCGCAGTCAAGCGTTTCCAGAACTTCGGGTTTGCGGGTAGCAACAGCGGGCTGTGGAGGTAGAATGTGCATGGAATAGTCTCCACTTCCTAGACTCTGCATGTACCGAAGAATTGCCCTATCAGTTCCGAACCTTCTCATGAGCTCATACCCTTCTACTCTATTCTTTAAATGGTTTCATTTTGCTGTTCCTATCCAAAAGCCTATCCGTTTTATCATTCTTAAAAATACTTGACCTTTCTAAAATCATCAGCTCTTGTAATGGCCATATCCACTCGCGGGACACCAAACGCGACAACTCCCATTCGTGAACTGTACTGGTTGTCTTCCTAGTCTCCCCTTGGAGGCTATGGCAAGTAATACAGTAATCATACCTGATGCGTTTAGGGCTTAGGGTTTAGGGTATCTAAATGTTCCCTATCCGCCTTGAATTTCTCGCCGCTGCGTATGTTCTCTAAATCAAATATCCCGGTTATAACATCTTTACAAATCTCTCTAGAATTCACATTAAAACTCCGCTTTCTCATTTTCTTATACAACCTACATACCAAAACCTCTCCTACTTCAGAATCACTAGTTTTACCTAAGCCTCCTCTTTAGCTAGAATTTAGGATTTTGGGTTTGGGGTTTAGGGTTGCCCACCGCGGTTGCTCGAAGTTCTACATTGACTAATGGAGGTTTGTGCAGGACCCATAGCTTCGATCAACCCGCACTTGTCAAGAGGGCTTTAGGGTTTAGGGTTTAAGGGTTTTAGGGTTTAGGTGTTTCTTTCATACTCAAGCATCGCAGGGGCAGTGGCAACCTGTCGCGGCGCAGTCGCTGGTGGCTCAGCATGCTTCCAATTCAGGCAGCAGCTGAAGGAAAAGGTCGCTTTGAAAATCGGCCGTAAGCCCTAGAAACCCTTGAGCCCTGTCAAATGGGCTACAGGCCCTAGAAACCCTTAAGCCCTATAAGCCTTGTAAAAATACCGATACGCCCTAAGAACCCTTATAAGCCCTATATGCCTTGCAAACCCTACACCTGCCGGCTCTTTGAAGCAACCCAGGCCGTCCTTGCAGGCGTACTTGCCATCCTCCGCCCTTGCGACCAGAGCGGAGCCACTGACCCTGCGTCAAGCTGAGTTTTGTTCGGGGCGATGTCCGAGTCACTTCTTGGATGAATTCTCGTCGGGGTTGATTGGTAGCATGGTCCCTTTGTCTGTGTGTGTGTGTGTGTGTGTGTGTTTGTGTGTGGGTGGGGTGGGTGGGTGGGCGGGCGGGCGGGCGGGCGGGCGGGCGGGCGGCCGTGGGTGTGTGCGTGTGTGCGTGTGTGCGTGTGTGCGTGTGTGCGTGTGTGCGTGTGTGCGTGTGTGCGTGTGTGCGCGTGTGTGCGCGTGTGTGCGCGTGTGTGCGCGTGTGTGCGCGTGTGTGCGCGTGTGTGCGCGTGTGTGCGTGTGAGCGTGTGCGTGTGTGCGCGTGTGCGTGTGTGCCGGGTGTGGTGCGCGCGTGTGCGCAGTTGTTGGCGTGTGTGCTCGTGTGCGGCCCGGTGTGCGCGTAGTGCGGGGTGTGCGTGTGGTGCCGGGTGT